>JAWNNO010005854.1:0-16491 GCA_035044985.1 Lordiphosa fenestrarum | reverse complement strand
TATGAACTCCCGAGGTGAGCGGACGCGATTTCCAAGTGCTCCGATCAAACAATCGAATAAACATAGACAAGCATCTCCTAGTGAAAGTGTTTTAGTGTCCAGTGAAACAGTAGTGCTTCCTTGGCCCAAAGGGCAAACATTCAAGGGCTAAAAGCGCCCAGTGAAACTGGAAGCAATAAACTAAACTAGAGTCCAACTAAACAATTTTCTGTGCGCGCTAAGTCGACAGTGTTTTGTTTATGTCCCACAGCGCACTTTCGGCTACAACCGCAGGCTGGAATTTCATCTCCACCACGGCTCTCTCAGAACGGCAATTCTGTGTGCTAGTGCGTGTGTGTGTACGAAGTGCTCTCAGTCGGTAGTGCAGTGCGATCGCAAAGCAGACGATCGGTAAAGCAGTGCCGTCGTGGAAAGCAGTAGCCGCGGCTCATATACACCACTCCCACCCCCACCATCCAATAGCCACGGTGGCGTAAGATTAAGGATTAAATAAGGATTACGGCGCCGGCGACACGAGTTCGAATCCTAGGCTAGTCAACAAAAAAGAAAGAAAAAAACTAAAATTGTTTCTTTTTTTTTCATTTTTCTATTATTTATTAAATTAATTATTATATTATTTTAAAAAAAAACCGAAATATCTGCTAATCTTAAATATACGCTGAATAACGCGGTATACGCTCCTGGGATAAATAGGGCATAAGGTCAAGGAACCGACCAATCGCCAACCCAATCGCTTGGCGACGCCCAAAAAAAATATATATACATCAATAAAACTAGTTATAGGGCTCTGGCGACCGAGACGGGGCGGTATAACCTCCACCAGGCAAAGCCAAGGGAAATCACTGGTCATCGCGGGACTCCCACTTTGAGCCCAGAGACAGACAGGGCTGGAACCCTGTCGTCATCGCACAGTACGTTGTACAGCATTGGTATGGCAGATTTCCCCTTATCGGCAATATCAGGCGGATCAACAGGTGATGTGGATGCAAAACGGGCTGAAGCCGAGCTATTAGCAAGGTTTCAAGCCCGCCCTAGGATCGCAAGATCTCCACCGATTGCAGAGCCATCCTCTGCTCCACCGATGATGACCGAGAACGTGTTCCAGTTCCATGTGACTGAGAATACCGAAGCGGTCGACACTCCAAAGAGGAGCAGGGAAACGACGAGCCCTACGTGTTCGCAAGAAGCGAACAACAAAAAGCTAAAAGTGCATAAGAGCACCATAACTCTAACAGAAGAGCTGGGGATCCTGATTGATGAGCTGATCCATACCTTTGCCGATAGAAAAGCCAAAACAGTCAGGCACATCAACCAGGCGAACAAGGATGCATTTGCCCAAATGAAAGAGCTGCAAGCAGAGATCAGATCTAGGTTACTGGAAAAACTCCAGGAGAATGGTACGGCCGCTAGCGCCTTTCAGATCCGTAACTGCAACTGCACTGCAGTGCCCAACGAAGGGACAAAAAAGGGGAACGACCACAGCAGAATGACCCAGACTTCGCCGCAGACACCTCTGACGCTAACGCCAGCACAGGAACTATATAAAGATGAGCGGAAACAATGCGCAACGCAGACAACCCCACCGGAAAACCGCCAAGGTCGAGGCAAACCGTCACATACATGGAAGGATATGGAAGGAAAAACTCCAAAGCTGCACGGTCAACCCACAGCAGCACACCCGAACAAAAGGCAGAAGCATCAACAGGCACAAAAAGCTGTCAAAACCCAACCGAGCAAAGAGGGTAGGTCTGCACACCAGTACAGGATCAGCAGACAGTCCAGACGGCAAATAATCAGGCGGCTATAAAAGATGCGGCCACAAACTGGCAAAAGGTCAAACCCAGGTTAAGACAGCCCCCAAAGAAAGGCAGTAGACCAGACGCACTCCTGGTTAAATGCAAGGACCCAGCCTCATATGCTGAAATCCTTAAGGCGGTACAATCCGACCAAGCGCTCCAAGCCTACAGGGAAAATGTTTGCGGCATAAGACGTACGGCTGACGGGGAACTACTCATGCAAATGAGCAAAGCAGGGGATGAAGCAACCACAATGTTGCGTAGGGCAGTTGAAAATGCTATGGGAGATAAGGCAACAGTGAGGGCAATCTCTGACAAAATAGCCATTGAAGTGAGGGATATCTCAGAATGGTCTACCAGCGAAGAAGTCCTGCAGGCGGTCTTTGCCCACATTGAAGGAGATATACCGGCAGAAGCAGTTCCCAAGCTACGCAAAGCATACAGGGGTACCCACACGGCCAGTCTACTACTGTCCAAAGAGGCGGCGGAAAAACTACTTTCAATGGAGAAAATCCGCATAGGATGGGCGGTATGCCGCGTGCGTCAGAAAACCGACCCTAGAAGATGCTATAAGTGCCTGGACTTTGGACACACAGCCTCCAGGTGCAGAAGTGCCCACGACGCCTCGAAGCAATGCTTCAACTGCGGAGGCACAAACCACGCCTCAAAAGGCTGCAGCAACAAGCCTGCGTGCATACTCTGCGTGTGGAGCGGGTCCAAGAAAAGCGAGCACAACACCCTTAGCTGGGCTTGCCCGCTCTACCAGAAGGCAGTGAGGAGTGAACGTCCAAATTAAGTTTCTTCAGCTTAATTTGAACCACTGTAGAGCGGCCCAGGACCTCGTCACTCAAACAGTCAGAGTACAAGGGATAGATGTGGCACTGATATGTGAGCCAAACCAAGCCATGCCAGACAGCGTTTGGATCCAGAACCAAACGTATGGAGCAGCAATCTGGAGCAGCGGAAGCACACCTCTACAGCTCAGCGAGCGGAAAACAGCAGCAGGATATGTTAGAGCCAGGTGCGGAGACATATACTGGTATAGCTGCTACATAGCTCCCAGCACGCAACTCCCCGAATTCGAACGCATCATAGATGAGATCGCGACTGATTCGCGCAGCCATGCGCCAACCATAATAGCCGGCGATTTCAATGCATGGGCAGTAGATTGGGGAAGTAGTAGGACAAACGCCCGAGGAACTATGCTACTCGATGCTTTCGCGTCCCTCAATGTAGTGCTACTTAATACTGGAAGGAAACAAACCTACTCAAAGGCAGGACGTGGATCCATAATCGACATCACATTCGCTAGCCCCTGTCTAGCGAGAAATATGACGTGGGAAGTCTCAGACGGGTACACCCACAGCGACCATCAAGCAATTTTGAGCAATATAGGAGCACAGAGGCGACACCACATCAAGCAGCCAGCGCACAACGGCTGGTGCCACAAATCGATTGATGCAGCTTCACTGCTGGCAGTGATGGAGGACTCCCAAATCGATGGAACCGCAGAACAGCGCTCAAACTGCTTGGCCCAGGCAATGGAGAGAGCTTGCGACGCAGCAATGCCACGTAAGAAGAGAGGCGGAAACAAGCACAAGCCCGTGCATTGGTGGAACGAAGAGATCGAGCACGCTCGCATGTTATGCCGCAGCACGAGAAGGAGATACCAACGAGCAATGAAGCGCTGCCTCAGAAGACCGCTGGACCTGCAGGTCCACCAACAGGCAGAAATGATGCGTACCACTTTCCAAGCCCAACGAGCCGCACTGAAAAATGCTATTAAACGCAGTAAAGCAAACTGCTGGAAACAGCTCTGCGAAGAAGCCGAAGACCAGCCCTTCGGTCAGGCATACAAGATGGTGATGGGCAAGCTTGCGAGGCGACCCACACCCACGTGCCCAACGCAACTCGGAAACATCGTCGAAACCCTGTTTCCACTCCAGCCCGAGATTGAACCGCTAACATGGACTTACATGGATGACTACTCAGATCTCACCACAGATGCCAGTGAGGTACTTGAGGCATTAGCCAGAGTACAAGCGGATAAAGCACCGGGGCTAGATGGGATCCCAACCAGAGCAGTAAAAATGATCGTCGAAGCCCAGTTAGAAGTATTTACCGACCTCTACAGCCGCTGTATCCACGAACGAATCTTCCCCTCCAGATGGAAACTCCAAAGACTGGTGCTACTCCCGAAAGGTGAAAAAAATGCGGAGGATCCCTCGGCATATAGACCCCTGTGTATGCTGGACACGATCAGCAAAGTATTCGAAAGAATTATTTGCAATCGAATGGAGAAGGAACTTTTGAACAGGCAAGGACTCTCAGATTACCAGTTCGGCTTTAGAAAGGGCCGAAGCACGATTGATGCCATTTAAACGGTAGTAAAGATAGCCCGTGAGGCCACTGCTGGGAAAAGATGGCAAGGAGGCACAAAAAAATACTGCCTAGTCACGACATTAGACTTCCGAAATGCCTTTAACTCTGCAAATTGGACCAAGATCCTTGAAGCACTTATAAGGCTTGGTATACCCAAATACCTTGTACAGCTGGTGGCCAGTTATTTTGGAAACCGCACTTTGCTGTATGACACGTCAGAAGGTCGAAAAACACACCAGGTTACAGGTGGCGTTCCACAAGGCTCTGTTATAGGGCCGATGCTGTGGAACGTAATGTACGATGGAATCCTCAGGCTGAACACACCGGCAGGAGTGCAAATCGTTGGCTTCGCAGACGACATCGCCATCACGGCAGTGGCTAAGAACCTAGCTGAGGTAGAGGAGAAAACCACTGAGACGGTGGTACTAAGCACCGAATGGCTGGACGCGAATGGATTATGCTTGGCTCCCCAGAAGACCGAGGCAGTCCTCATAAGCAGTAGGAAGCGTGTGGAGACTGCTAGTGTAAGAGTCGGAGACCAACATATAACATCGAAGGAGGCCATCAAATACCTTGGAGTAATGCTAGACCACAGGCTCTCTTTTAAGAGCCACCTGCAGTACGTAGAGGAGAAAGCTGTTAAAGCCATAAATGCATTAACTGGCATAATGGCGAACATTGGCGGACCTAGGCAGCGCAGCAGATGTATGATCTGCAATGTGGTCAGGTCAATCATTCTCTATGCATCGCCAATATGGGCCCCTGCAATGGCAGTCCCATCGTACAGTCGTGGCTGCAAAGGCGCTTACAGAAGATGTGCGCTAAGGGTGATAAGTGGCTTCCGAACAGTATCGAACGACGCCGCACTAGTACTCGCGAGTATGGTCCCGCTCGACCTTCTCGCGTTGGAAAGCAGAAGCCTGATAGCTGACATTCGGCCGTGGGTGGGTAGAAAGCACGGACAAATCGACTTCTACTTGACCCAATTACTAACGGGACATGGGTGCTTTAAGTCCTATCTTTATAGGTTTAAGCACGAGACGGATCCGTTTTGCACACACTGTGCGCGGTCTATTGAAGACGCAGAGCATGTCTTTTTTGTCTGTCCGAGATTCTCTGCAGAACGGGAAGAGCTAAGCTTAGGCATTGGGAGACCATTCACAGTCACTGACTTGATGGATATCCTACTTAGCTCGCAAAACAATTGGGATGCTATTTGCACCATAGCCGCAGTAATCATCAAATCCTTGCGTCGCGCTGAAAGACAGCGCAATTCAAATTCAAATCCTAGAAACGGATCTAGTTGAGGCTTTCAAGCCATCTCCCCCTCGTGAGGTAATACTTAGCGGTGGTTCCGCGAGAGGGAATCGGAGAATAGGGGTGGTTTTAGTGGGTGAGGAATTCCAAGTCCCACACTTTAAGGCTTTTAATGCTTTCCCACCTATAACAAAAAAAAAAAAAAAAAAAAACCATACACACCGTTCTCCAAGTAATCTGCGAGGATACAAGTTGTAAATTTTTTTATAATAAAAGTATTTAAGAACCAAAAGAGTTAAACAGACATTTCGCACACAGGCGTACGGACTTATAAGTGCAGTGCTATCGATCGACACACATTAGACTGTGACCCTCTGTACCAAATTCCATGCTGGGTCAAATACATATTGGGTTTCATGTCCCAATCGGTTTCAGTCAAGTCATGCTAATTAAATACAATTACAGAAAAATTAGTAAGTACACATTTTTTTCAAAACATAAACTATATTGAATAAAAATTAAATAAACGAAAAGAGTAATTTATTTATCCCGCACATAAAATATATACCTACATATTCCACATTCAATAACTACATACAATTTTTATTATTCATTTGATCAATTTTGATTTATACCGAAATAATATAATGGCAAGCTTATACAAAAAAAAAGATGTATAAAAATACAGAAGACACACGTAGCGTTCTTTTCTTTTGACCTCTAACAGTCAAATTAGAATTATTCAAGTTATTGGAACGCGAGTTTGTTTGATTATTTCATTGCAAGTGCCATCGTTCCGCACTTGGTTTTTTTGGGTTTATTTGGCAATAAGTTATTGTGGTCAAAGCTCTATCAAGAGCCCAACTGTTTAAGTAGACGCCACTCCATCTCGCCATCTCCATCCGTTAGACTGACCTCGGATGTGCTGCACACATTCTGTGTGCGAGCGAGTGTGCGACACCTATCCTTAAAAAAGATTCCAAGTCGACACTGGCTGAGAAACCAGGGTCCCTCCTCAATCGATCAAAGACAACAGCAGGTTAGGGCACCACAAAGATGGCCTTGCATGACTTTGTTGCCTGTACGCATAAGCTCAGTTAGTTTGAGGCCAGGATTACGGCTCCCGCAAAAATTAAGGTTACGTAATATACGCTCCAAGTCCGCCGCGATCAGGTAAAGACCATATGGGCAAAAATAGAGAGCGAATACTAACGGTATTCCTGGAATTTGGATGAAGATCTTTCGGCTATGCAGGGCAAGTTGGATCATTGCTATTCCGTTTACGAGAGATGCGCATCACCGTTGAGTGAGCAAAAACCGCGAGCTTCAACCAATGCTAGCACAAGCAAGCCACTTGCAGCTTCAGTGTCAAGATGCTGCAGCCCACCGCCATATGACACCGAAATTTTGTATGGTGATTACTTGAAGTGGACCACTTTCCGAGATCTATTCACCGCGATCTACCTAAACAATCCTCGCCTCACAGCTGTAGAAGAGCGGTTTCATTTAACCTCTACAACGGGTGGGGGAGCAAGAACGATCGTCTCAAGGTCCCCACTGACAAATGCCGGCTTCGAATCAGCATGGCATAACCTATAAGATCGCTTTGAAAACAAGAGGTTGCTGGAAAATAGCCAACTGAAAATCTTGTTTAACCTCCAAGTAATAGTATCAGGGTCAGCTCCGGCTTTAAAAGAATTGCAAATCACATTAGAAGGGTGTTTAAAAGCCCTCAGGCATTCTGATGTTGATACAGCCAGCTGGGACTGTCTTCTCTTGTTTATGTTTTTATCAAAACTCGGCAGCTAACATTGTCATTATGGAAACAATCGTTGTCAGACATGTCAAAAATTCCTACGTGGCAGGAGTTGAACGACTTTCTAAGTAAGCGATACCGAATATTAGAAGCCATCTAAGATGTTAAGCCAAGCACTTCCAGTCAATCTAATTTCCGTCCATTAAACGGTCCGGTAATCAACCCTTAGCTAAGAAAGTTAATTCATTTGAGACAAAAGTTAGCGCAAAACCGCTGACTTGCAAATTGAGCTCAATGAAAATCATCCCACATGATTGTGTCCTCGATTTCTCCAAATGCCGATCAACGAAAGAGCGACGTTCATACGGCAACAGAAGCTTATGTAAAATTTCACGCTGAATTCAAATCTGCTCTCAGATATGTGGAAAGTAGAACGGTTTTTGAGATATAGCTAAATTTTAAATTTTAGTGTTTTGAAAAAAAGTAGGTCTACTAAAATACCATTTTCTCTGGTCCACCGAGATGTACAAACTGGAACAAAAATTAAAGATAATAAAATTATTTCTTAAAAAAACGACAGTTGTTTAAAATCCAATCATAAATGACGAAGTTATGGCTCTTCAAAGATGGATTTTTGAAAATTTTTGATAATTTTTAATTTTTTGCTGCCTTTTATTTAGTTTTTTTCAATCTTACTATAAAAATTGCTCAGGTCTCAGATATTGACAGGATTGGGTAATCTCTTACGAACATTTTTTGCCCTTGCCATACATATCGGTGGACTAAAACCAATTTTACATTAGAATCAATTGCTAAAATTCCGGATAAAAAAACTTTTGAAATTTTGTGACATAGTGTTATGCACCCCGCAGCAATAGATTCGGGGTCCTAGGGTACGTTTATTTCTGAACGCCTATTCAAAACAGTTAAATTGCCTTTCCAAAATGTGGAAGCGCACGTCTATGGGTTAAACCAGACGGTTTCACTCGAACAAGCTGTAAAAATTTCATTTAGTCTCGCCTCTTAAGCCAAGAATTCAAATATAAATAGCAGCTTACGTTCTCCCGCAATTGGCAGGCAATCTCCCTTCATGCTCAATTCCATTTTCCGCTTTAAGAGATCTGGAAAATTTCCAATTAGACGACCCTGCCTTCTCCAAAAGTTCGCAGATCGATGTGTTAATCGGTGCAGACATTCTTCCATCGATATTGCTGGGCGGCTTCCGATCAAACATTTGCGGCACCCTAATAGGACAAGAAAAAATTTTCGGTTGGATTATTTCGGGTGCCGTGTCAAAGGCGAAAGACCAGTCCATTAAGTCCTTTTCCACTCAAATTTCTCTAAGTTCAGAAGCCTCACTTGAACAGCAGCTATCGTCTCCAAACTCAGTATTTACTAGTTTTCTATGCTTCTCCATAATTCTGCCTTTGGTCGAAATCGTACATCTATATAGTATAGCTGCCATAGAAAAGTAGAGTCAGAAAAGTTTTATTGCGAAAAACTTGTTTATTTTCAGTGGATCTGTCCTTCAAATTATAATTTCTAACTATAGTTAGAAAACTTGCTGCAAGGGTATACAAACTTCGGCCGAGCCGAAGTAAACTTTCCTCTATTTTTTTTATTCACCTTGTCTGGAGTTCAAACTAATAACTCACTTACCTTTTTTCTGCAATTTACACATAAATGCCGGCGTCTCTGCCCATACGACTACCAAGCACATGCCCTGCATGGCCGCAAATCATAGCAATAAAGGGAAGTGACAAGCGACGATAAGCTAATGGATCGTTTCGTGTAGATATTCTATACGTAGCATTCATCATTTGAAATGCTCAACTTTTATTTAGAAAACCTACATGTAGCGTGTGAATAACAACATTTTAAATGAAACACATAGCTATTCTGTACCGATTTTAAGCTATAATTTTTATACTCTGTACCGAAGGTACATAGAGTATTATAAGTTTGTGCAAAAGTATGTAACATCCAGAAGGAAGCATCTCCGACCCCATAAAGTATATATATTCTTGATCAGCATCAACAGCCGAGTCGATATAGCCATGTCCGTCTGTCCGTCCGTCCGTCTGTCCGTCTGTCTGTCCGTATGAACGCACAGATCTCAGAGATGGTAAGAGATAGAGGTTTGACATGTATGGGACATATGCTTCTTATGTCTGCAGGCAGATCAAGTTTATTTTCAATTTTGGCCACGCCCCCTCCCGCCCCCGCAATTTAGAAAAAACGTCATATCTCCCACAGTTTTGAAGATAGATGGCTTGTTCCTTCTGGACATATTTAGATATTAGGATAACTTATCGATCCGCCAAAGAAATGAAGAAGATCAGATGAACGGTTTTCGAGTTATGATAAAAAGACAAATTTTCTTGGTACAGAGTATGTTATAGTCGGGCTTGACCGACTTTCTTTCTTGTTTTTTTTTGATTTATTGAACTTACTTCCTAGTGCTACAAAGTAAACTTATAAATTAATGCACTAGTCACAAACATATTTAGATCTGGGATTGACAAATAGATAAATAACTGACTTCATAACTACGGTTGATTTTTAATTAAATTAGATTTCTTTTATTGGCTATACATATTTGTTTTTGTTTATTTACGTTAATAACATATCTAGTAATTATTATTTCCCTGTAAAATTCCCCTTACTTTAGGCTATTCCCTATCTTTAGGCTATTATGAAATTGCGTTTCGCGGCTCACACCTTTTAATGAATTTGGAAGCTGATTCCAAATGCGAACAGCATGAATTCCAAACTGTGTTTCCGATACTAGGAGATTTAAGGAGTCTTAAGGAAACTAAATTATTCGTTCTAGTAGATGTTGAAAACTGAAACTGGTCAAAGAGAAAGTTTGGTTCTTTTGCATAAATAATTTTGTGTAGGAGTATTAGTACCTTGAAGTTTGTCCAAGATTTAAGTGAAAGGTCAAATAGTTTATATGAAAAGCTGGATATATGGTCTCTTTGTCTTAATTCATAAACATATCTTGCTATATTGTTATGAGCAACATTCAGTTTACCAAAGTGCACGGCGTCGCTGTTTGAAAAATCCCCCTATCAGTACACAGAAAAAAAAACAACGTAAATCCTACTATTTGCAATTATATCTAACTATTTTTACCATTAAAAATGCTCCACTGTGTGTCATATTGAATATGAAGTGTGTGCACTTAAATCTTCTATTTAATATGCTCATATTTGATTTCAAGTGTTCTGCTGATATATTCTATAGGACGGCGTATTTAAATCAATGTGTAATCTTATTAATTTCTACTATGATTCATATTAAAAAAAAAAATGAATTTAAAAATAAAGGTTGGAATGGTATGGTGGTTTGGAGAGGGAGGGACGAATGCAGAAATTGAAAGTATGGAAGGTAAGACCATGAGGAGGAATGGGAGAGATATGGGAAAGAAGGAGAGTGGAGGGAGCGCAGGAAAAGGAGCGGAGAAGGGGCGGAGAGTGGGAGGGTGGAGGAAGGGGAAGGGGGTGTTGAGTACCATGACAACACAGTCTTCCTTATTTTGAAAAAAGAAACACTTACAATTTTTTTTTTCTTAACTTACCTTGACTGGGAACTTGAGCTCAGGACCTCACTTACGCACAAGCGTCGGCGTCTCAGCCAATACCGCTATCGGGTACGCGTGTCCCAGTGCAGCAAGTCGCAGTAAAGAACCCAGCGAATTGTTAACTATGGTCAACTTCAAATCAAATATTTTTCGTAGTAACATTTAATACATTTCATATTGACAAACTTTTTTTTCAAATTATGGTTTACTGTTTGATATTAATATGTTTTCTTTTTATTTCAAATATGAAAACAATTAAAGCCAAGTATGAAAAATATTTAGTTCATATGATTGCATAGTGGATTTGAATCTACTATGAAAAACTTTGATTTTAAGTTGAGAAATATATTCAAATTTAATATGAAACAAGTTTAATTTTACTTGTTTATTTTTAAGTGTGTGCATAATAAAAATAAATATGAGCAACTTACAATAAAATATGACACACTTTAAATTAATTAAATTACACTTTGATTTAAATAACTATCATATTAACTAGGTAATACTAATATGTTTTTAGTTAAAATAAAGTCAGATCTAATATGAAAACTTGCATTTCCGAAATGAACATGTTTTAAGTTAATTATACTATGCACTTTTTCCTGCAGAGTAAGCGAATGTTTGTTGGAAGACATTGCTTTGACAGATTGAGGTTTCTTAGTAATCCATATGTTCTTCATACAGCTTTCACAATATGGATATTCCAATTTAAGTTTTTATTAAAATAAATGCCCAAATTTTAAGCTTGTTCAACATATTCTATGGGAGAATGTTCTATTTATAAGGGGCGAATGTTGCTAACACTAAGCTGTTTTTTATAAATTATTAGACATTTTGATTTTGTTGAATTCAGGCAGAGACCATTGTTTTTTGCCCATCTTGAAATCTTCATAAGCTCATTGTTACATATATCTACACACTCATCTAATTGGCTCAATGGACTGCTTAAATACAATTGGACGTCATCCGTCCTCAGGACGGATCCTTGAGGAACACCACGAGTAACATTTAACATTTGTCGCACTTAAACATTTCAGGGAAGACGAAAGTTGTGATGGCGGTATTGAAAATATGAGTTAAGTGTGGCAGAATTCATGGAAAATCATTTTTTGGAACTAAGGGTTAAGTTCATCTAGTCCAACAGCATTTGACTTAATTATACCCGTTACTCGTAGAGTAAAAAGGGTATACTAAAGTCGTGCAAATGTACGTAACAGGCAGAAGGAAGCATCTGCGATATCATAAAGTATATATATTCTTCATCAGCATCAACAGCCGAGTCGATATAAACATGTCCGTCTGTCCGTCCGTCCGTCCGTCTGTATGAACACCTAGATCTCAGAGACTAGAAGAGCTAGAGCAACCAAATTTTAGATGTAAGCTAGTATTGTCTGCAGGCAGATCAAGTTTGTTTCAAATTTTGGCCACGCCCCCTCCCGCCCCCGCAATAAAAAATGTTGAATTTCACATATCGAGCTCATATATTACACTAACATGTGTGTCCACTGAGTAACGGGTATTCCAAAGTCGAGCATCGCCGACTTTAACTTACGCTCTTGTTTTAAGAATACACTCAAGAACATCACATTGACTTACACATATAAAGTTAAAACTACTATCACAGGCGTTGTATGGTAAACTATTCAGGTACTCATTGTGGGTGTCATCTGGGATTTCGCTTAAATTAGCAAATTCATTGTTGAGTTAATTAGCATTAGAATCAGAGATTAATTCTTTTCTTTGTTTTCCAATACTTAGTTTTTATACCCTGCTCCCATTGAAAATGGGAAAAGGGGGATCATGAAGTTGTGCGAATTTATGTAACAGGGAGAAGGAAACATTTCCGACCCCATAAAGTATATATATTCTTAATCAGCATGAACAGCCGAGTCGCGAGACATGGCTATAGTCCGTCTGTCTGTACGAACGCGTCGATCTCAGAGACTATAAGAGATAGAGCCAAGAACAAATTTTTGTATGAACGTAGATGTATGCCGTACGCAGATCAAGTTTGATTAGGATTTGGAAAATTTCCCCCCGTCCCCCTTTTATCACCAAAAAACCAGAAAGTCAGATCCTAGACATAAAAAAACCGTCAGATCCACAATTTTCAAATTAGAACCTCGTAGTATACATCAAGCTAGGCCCAATATCTATCTATTCTGAAAAGTACAATCAGAACTGACAAAAAACACCGGAGTTATAAGCGAAACAATTGAGCTGATAAGAGCAGAAAAAAGTGTTGCCTAAATTTAGGATGTCAATTTAATAGCTGTCACAAAAACCGGTTACATTAATCTTCAAAAATTCAAAAACAAGTAAATGAACAGGGTATTTTGTAGTCGGGAATCTCGACTGCAGCGCCATTACTTGTTGTATATCGTTCCATGTTGATTTATTAGTTATTGCACTGTAGAATTTGTCAGAGTAATATTTCGTCATGGATTCATTTATCAAATTTACTACTCTTATCCTCAGTGTTCTAAATAGTTGATAGTACGTCTCTGTCTTATATCTTTTCCATTTATTATATATTTTGTCACGTTCAGATATAGCAGTTTTAATTTCATGATTAAACCAAGGCTTTTGAGAAGCCTTGATGATTTTCGTCTAACCAGTACAAATTTATTAAACAATTGGCAGATATTATCGTGCAGCAGGCTTAATTGTGTTTCAACTGTCGGTAGATAATATATAGTATCTCAGTCAATATTATGAAAATCCCTGTTTAGTAAAAAATAATCAATATTCCTTAAGTCCCTACATTCCATGAATGAGTCATTTTTCCTTACATCAATAGCATATGTCAAGAATATCAAGTCATGTTTTGAGAACATTGGTACCGATAACTGGTCATACAACAGAGATTTATTTTTATTACTAACAAAGAAAAAGTCAAGAAGAGTATTATTAGTGTGAGTAAAATGAGTGGCTTGTGTATCATTACCATTACCATACCTAGGGATCCCATATTTTCTTTAGTCAAGACAATATCAGTATTCTCTAAAGAAATGTCAGAAATAAGGTTTGTAAGATCACTATAGACATCGTCACGGTGTGGTCGATAAATGCAACCAACAAGTAATTTTAAATCGTCAAGATGGCTATTGATCGGACTACCTATTGATTGCTTACATATAATTTTAGTCTTCGGTCTTTTATTTACGAATATTGCAACCCCTCCCGCATGACCAACGCGATCTGAACGAAACTCATTATAACCGTCACAGTTAATAGACGAATCACATAAACCAAGTTTCAGACACACATATAAAATCAACATTCGAGTTTACAAACAGATATCGAAATTCCTCTATCTTTTGTCTGCAATTATTTCATTAGGGTGGACTGCACTAGCTTCCAGATCGGCTTGCAGCAATGAAAGCTTTTGCTTGCTCTCAACGCATATAAGCTTATCAAAAGCTTTTACATGCACTACCGCTCTCCTAGTGAACACCGAAGTCAGGAGCATCTTTCTTTAAAGCCCCATTGCCTCTTTGAAAATCTCATAATTTGCCTCAGTTAATTGCTCATTTAAATAAATGGGAGTTGGTGAATCGTAACCTAGCATAGTGAGATTTAGTTGTTGCTGTTTTTCGCGCCGGTAAGCACCTTCAAACTATTACGTCTAAACTATTACACTACTTTACAGCATTTTTGGCGAAGCCGTCTTCAAGAAATTGCGAAAAAGCTAGTTTTTTCATTGTAAAAAAAGGTACCTCTATAAAAATGGTTATAACTTCAGTTTTGGCTTGTGGATTTTAAAATGGTCAGATACACTTGACAGAGAATTGAATGCCCTATTAATCATTAATACATCTCATTTGAATCTGTTGGTAAACTTCTCGGCTATTAAGGTGTTAATCGGCAGCTTTGCCTTAAATTTATCACTTTTTGAAAAAAAGATATATTTCAATAGCGATTTTATCCGTTAAAAAAAAATTCTCCAAAATTAATTTTTTCGCTGATCATCATAGAAACATCCATTACAATTCTAATGCCACGTATTTCACTTAAGTCCGTTGAAGAATAAAGAAGTTATTGGCACTTAAGCACGAAATTGAAGGTTTAAAGTTCATACAAATAGACTTAGCTTTAATAATTTTTTGTTCATCATAGGAGGTATAGTTAACATTCATCTTTATATTTTTAAAGGCTACTATGTGCTGTCAGATTTATTATGTGGCTGTGGTAGTGTTTGTTAATTTGAAAATTGAAAATGAGTGCAAAAAGCCGTGAAATTCGATGCAGAAATGATCCGAAAAAATTCTGTTACGCTTGCGGACGTTATATGTTCCCGAACTGCTCGCGCACCTTGCCGGATATGGCTCTCGTGGGAGTGCGGCATTGCACCTGGGGATCGACCTTGAACACAACCTCCAACTTCAGGGTCGGAGAGGTCTTTGAGCGGATTGTCGCAGTGCAGGCATCTTCGTCTCCCACTCTCGTGATAACGAGCCCGAAAGCCTTCGCCAAGGAAGCACTTATTAGGAGCGTGACTCCTGGAGCGAGCGGAACTAGCTCTGGAGTTTGAGCTTGCCGACGAAGATGGAGCCCTGGGTTGAGCTGCCGCCGCTGGGGTTTGCTGGTCCTCCAAGTGCAGCAACGAGTGGTGATCCCCTTGGCATTTGCGGCAAGAATCGCCGCTCCGACAGGTTCCCTCCGAGTGTTGATGGGCCAGGCAGTTGGGACAGTACTTATTTATAAGTACTGCCCGGAGACGCTTTTCAGCGCTCAGCTTAAGAAAGCGCTGACACTTCTTTAGGGCATGGACCCCTCGGCAGACACGGCAGCGAAATGAGCCCACACCTCTGGGCTGGTGACGGTGCTTGGATGGACGACTGGCGGCTGGACGAGGAGACATATTGGAACTGGAAAACATGTAATTTAGATATATAAGTAAAGTGTGACATATAGGTTTAAAATAGACAACACATGTTAATTAGACTGCTGGAGCACATTGGGTTCTACTGGGAGAAGGATCAATTTGGCCACGGGCCGCTTGATGACGCCACTGGTAGTTACAACATCTACCAAGCGGACCAACTCATCAGCTCCCGGAAATGTGGCTTGTACTCGGCCGAGGCGCCATTCGTTGGGTGGAAGGTTGTCTTCTTTGACTATAACCATGTCGCCGTTTTGGAGGTTTCTTGTAGGAAGTTGCCATTTGTAGCGTTTATGCAACTCCTTAAGGTATTCTTCCTTCCAACGGAAGCAAAACTGTTGGTTTTGAGCCTTGAGACGCTGCCACCGATTTAAGATAGACGCAGCGCTTTCCGTAATCTCAGGCTCTGCAATAGATAGGAGTGGGCCACCAACTAGGAAATGGCCTGGGGTCAAAGCCAACAAGTCAGTTGGATTCTCTTACATTGGGGATATTGGCCTGGAGTTTAAACAGGCTTCCACTTTTGACAGGAGAGTCGATAGCTCTTCAAACGTGTACTTGAAGCTAGAGGTAGACTTGTAAAACAGAGTCTTAAAACTTTTCACTCCGGCTTCCCATAGCCCTCCCATATGTGGGGCACTTGGAGGATTAAAACGCCATGTCAAACTTTGGTGACTATATGTTGACGTAGTAAACGCTTTCACTGCCATCAGGAAATCACTAGAAAGGGCTTCAGAGGCTCCAACAAAGGTCTTACCGTTATCGGAGTAGACTTGTCGTGGGCAGCCTCGTCTTGCCACAAAACGAGCAAATGCTGCGAGGAACTTCT
>JAWNNO010005850.1:0-11107 GCA_035044985.1 Lordiphosa fenestrarum | reverse complement strand
GAAATACCGCAAGACTTTTTTGACAACCTTATATAAGAAATCCTTTATAACTTCATTAAAGCTAACATTTTACACACAAAAAACCATTTTTTGTATATACTTTAATAATTATAAATGCATTTTGCTGAAATTGTCACCTGTTTTCTAAACCAAAAACCAACCCCTTGCCTTGGCTTGCGCAAATACACAAAACTCATAAAATATACAAACCAAATAAATTGCATTAAATTTTGATATATTAACACACAACCAAACATACACACACACACACAACACACACAACATTATGGTGGAATTTGTTCCACACACACACACACACTTATCATTTTGAGAGTGTGGAGTGGAGAGAGGGATGGGAGTTTTTGGGGTAGGAGAGGAGGGAGGGCACACAACATTTGTCAGCTAAACAGAAACTACAAATGAATAGGCGCCTTCTACTCACTGTAGGGCTGAGGTCGTGTACCGTAAAGTGGCTCCTGCAGTAATGGCGAGCGACCATTTCCAATCTCCTTAACTGAAATGAGATAAGAGCAAATGGCAACAATTTGCGCGTGATAAATGTTTCCACAAATTTGTACAATTTGTTGAATTTGTTTGGCTGTTTGGTGGTTGGTTTTGCTTTGGTTTGGTTGTTTGTTTGGTTGTTGTGTGTGTTTTTCTGTGGCGTTTCTTTCAATTACTAAAAAACATAACTGAGAAAAAGAGTTTTGTGTTTTGGTTAGTCGAGGAACAAACTTAGGGGGGGCGGGGGGCGGGGGGTAGGTATAAAAATAACCAACGAAAAAAAAATAAGAGTACTCCTCTTCCCATACCGGGAATCGAACCCGGGCCTTCTGGGTGAAAGCCAGATATCCTAGCCACTAGACCATATGGGAGCCATGAGCTCTCTCAGCTTTCCCACTACATGAAAACCAAAACAGATTCAGCAGATGAAACCCATAAATATTCCGAGAGAGAGCAAAGAAAAAAAAGATGAGAACTCTCAGTGCCTCCACATAAATAAATACAAATTCCGCGCTGATGTTTTGGGTCGTTCATTCGTGTGTTGTGTTATTCATTGCTTTGCATGTCAATGAATCAGTTTTTGTGTATGCCTTCATCTAAATACATACATAACGTTCAAAACGAAAACAAAAACAAAAACCAGACGAAGACAACAAATTTGATTTGAGATTTGAGATTTGAGGTAGGTCAGTCAAACAAACAACAAATCAACGACCTGAAAACTTGCTCAGCGGCTTGCCCGCCACCAAAATGCTTATGTAATAGATTTTAAGTGGATTAATTCATGACAGCAAAACATTTTAACAATATTAAATGGGGTTGTCAACGCTTGAGCAGATTACAGATTATACGGATCGTAAATCAAGTGGAGTTAGCAGCCAACGGTATCGAAAAATACTGCAATGAAGCGGAGCAAACAGAAAAAACAAGACTTTTTACGACTGGATATTAGCATTTCCTACAGTATATACACTGTACTTGAGGTACACAGCCAGAAAGAGGCATCTTTTGAACCTAAAGACTCTTTAGAAGAGAGTGTAAATATGGTTCTAGATGTCTCAGTATAGTGCCATATCTCTTAGATGGGAGAAATGGAAGAAGAAATGGAGATTCAACAAGTAGGGGACCACAACTTCATATGCTTTCAATCAAATCAAGCTAATTTTCAATTTTTGCCACGCCCCTTTCGCCCTAGCAATTGGGAAAAAACGTCATATCTTCCACAGTTTTACAGATAGCAGGTTCGTTCCTTCTCAACATATTTAGTAAACAGAATTTTTGTTCGATCAGCCAAAGGATTAATAAAGATGTGTCAAGTTATGTGAAAAATAAGTTCACATTCGGTTGGTTGAACAATTTAAAGCTTATTCTTTCTCTTCTGGTTCCATACAGCTGTTTAGTGCCTCCGTCATCATCCACTTCTTCCAAATAAATCTTCCCTCTTAACGATTTCTACTTTTTGATATATTTAGCACATTTTATACCTACCAATAGTATCTGACAGTAAAGTACCGAACTCGAACCGATTTAAAGCGAATGTCTATTCGAAAAACTACAACTACAACTCACAACACTTCGGTTCAGTTCAAACGAAGCTAAAACCAAAATGGTTTGGTTTAGTTTAATCAAACCGATGTACCCAAAAGCAAAACGATTCGGTTTAATTTGATAGTTTTGAAATACGTAAAGTTTGGTTGGTGGTCCAAAATGCGATTGTGATGCTATTTGGAAAGAAAAACATATACTGGCAATGCAAAACCTTACCACAGCCACAGAAGAAAGGGAACTGCTGAACAGGAGAGTCTGAAAAGCTTTTTCCTGGCTATTTACTTTTAAGCTGGCTTGAAAAGGTGACCGAGTATGTTTTTATACTCTGTACCGTAGGTACATAGAGTATTATAAGTTTGTGCAAAAGTATGTAACATCCAGAAGGAAGCATCTCCGACCCCATAAAGTATATATATTCTTGATCAGCATCAACAGCCGAGTCGATATAGCCATGTCCGTCTGTCCGTCTGTCTGTCCGTATGAACGCACAGATCTCAGAGATGGTAAGAGATAGAGGTTTGACGTGTATGGGACATATGCTTCTTATGTCTGCAGGCAGATCAAGTTTATTTTCAATTTTGGCCACGCCCCCTCCCGCCCCCGCAATTTACAAAAAACCTCATATCTCCCACAGTTTTGAAGATAAATGGCTTGTTCCTTCTGGACATATTTAGTTATTAGGATAACTTATCGATCCGCCAAAGGAATGAAGAAGATCGGATGAACGGTTTTCGAGTTATGATCAAAAGACAAAATTTCTTGGTACAGAGTATGTTATAGTCGGGCTTGACCGACTTTCTTTCTTGTTTTAAGTAGAAGAAAACCTGTTTATTCAATGTCCTGACGCAGGATTGTCTCTTGCACAGCAGGCGCACACACCATCATTTTATAGTTAGCGCTCAAACGATGCTACGATATTTCTAGCCCTATTGAATCAGTTTGAGTTACAAAAAATATTGTGGTTTTGTAATGAAAACTCTATGGTATGGCTTAAATTTGTCAGAACTATGCACACAAACTCATTCACACACTCGAAAATCTAGCAAAAAAAAAAAGGTGCTATCAGCTTGGAAGGTGTTTGCTTATTGCTATGAAAACCCCTTTTTGTTAACAAAGTTAAGGTTGGAAGAATGTTTCTATAACCGATTAAGTACCATCCATCCATTTGGACTGGATATGTCTTTTATATCCTTTTAATCATCCAACGGTGCTGAAAACCATTCAAATGAGGATCTTTGCACATTTTTTAAGCTCCTTTGGATGAATAAAAGCATATTTCAGCCATATCTAGTCCAAATGGATATGGGAAATCATCCAATGGATATTTTAGTATATCCACTTTTTTCTCTCTGTATATATATATTCCTGAACAGCATCAACATCCGAGTTGATATAGCCATATTCGTTCATATGCTCAATAAGATCTCAGAGTTGGTAAGAGATAAAGTTTCGATGTGTATGACAGAACAAACTTCTCAGATTAATGTTATTATCAATTTCTGCCACGCCCACTTCCGCCCCCGAAATATGGAAAAGCTTGATATCTCCCACAGTTTTATAGATAGAAGATTCGTACCTTCAATGCATATTTACTTATCAGCTTGATTTATCGATCCGCCAAGGGAATGTTAAAAATCAGATGAACGATAGACAAGTTATAAGAAGAACAAGCTATTATGCTGGGCAGCATTTCACACACCCTAAGACAAACTATCTTAGATACAAACTACATTATAGTCGGTGTTTCTGCTCGTTTTAGAGTCTCGGCGGGTGGAGAGACGACTGCCTTCTAGGTTGGTTGGGCGGTTGGTGGGCTGCTACAAACTTAAAGGTAAGCCCTTTACTACATTCTAAAGAAATGAAAGTGCAGCAAGCAGTTTTATTTTGGTTTTGTGTAACAATTTTCGCACGTTCTGCTTTGGCAAACCGTTCAGGGCCAACTTCTAATCTCAATTATGACCAAAAGTGATCAATGGACACAGCAGCAGCCGCGAGACTGCAATTGAGGAACCTGTTTTGGTCATTTGTGTTAAATCTCTCTACTATATATAGTATGGTTTCATATGGTTTTTTTTTTTGGTGCTGGTTTGGTTTGGTGTTTTTGGTGGACAGGACGAAGGGGGCGGGGCGGTACGGGCGCGTTACTTAAAAACTATAAAATTGTAATTTTGTAATTTTTGTAGTAGTAGTAAACAACTGACTCACCTCCGGCACACAGTCGTTGTTGAGTTGACACGCGAGCTGCGCTCTCTCTCTCCGTTAAACCAGACACTTTTGGGGCACACAAAGAAGTAGAAGTAGAAGTAGAGACTACATACATGACCGACTAATACCACCAGCGTACATACAACTCTCTACATGCCCCGGAATCAGTAGCAATAATACACACGATGGATATAGATAGATATGTGGGCTATTATATATATGTATCACATAACTTTGAACAGATCCCAATGGCATAGAATGTTTTGGTTTCGAATTGAAGTTAAATTAACAAAAAAAAAAAAAAAGTTCGGGCTTGTGGTACATGGCATTATTATATAGTTTTATATAGATATATGGATAAAAGAGAGCAACAAAAGTGGTATATATAACATTTATATACATATATATTTAGCATATATATGCAGGGTCTCTCGCGCGCGCGTTTATGTTGGTCAACACATCCAGGCACAGCAACAACCACAATTGGCAACATTTTGTACACATCTCCGATACAATCCGATTCTCGGTTGTTTTTTTTGGTTTTTTTCAGTTTTATGCAATGGAATTCAAAAACTTTGATAGCTCCTCAGCCGGCGGCCTCGGTTAGACAACATTTCAAGGATCTGTTCAAATTGTACGATCTATAACGACTACTAATTGGGGTTGTAGTGGCAGTAGTAGTAGCAATAGTAGTAGCAGTGGTAGTAGCAATAGTAGTGGTAGTAGTAGTAGTAGTAGTAGTGGGTATTACAACGCCGCCGCCGCCGCCGCCGAGCTGCTCCAATACAGTATCCAACATATCCAAATCGACATCTTTAACCAGCTGATCAAGTCCAGCAACAACAATTCTTGATGCAGCCGCCGCCAGGCAGTCATCGTCATCGCGATCGTCGCTGCCGCCCGTGCCATGCATCCCTGCACACAGACAAACACAAGCGAGATAGAGATAGATAGTAGATAGTGTTCATTGGTTGGTTGGTTGGTTGGTAGGTTGGTTGGTTGTGAGTGAGAGAGACAGTGAGAATTTTGGTTTTCTTTTTTTTTTTTTTTTTTTGCAAGAATTTGTTGTTGTTTTTTTTAGAGTTTTTTTTGTTGTTGTAGTAGTGATGCTTTGGTCCTGCCCAAAAGAGTTTTGATTTTTTTTTTTTTAGCTTATAAATTTATCCTGGTTTTTGAATATATTTTTTTTTTTGCATAAAATTGAATTGGACTTTTCTTGATATTTTTTGGTGCATTCTTATAGATTTTTTTAGTTGTTGCATTCTGTTGTTGTTGTAGCTGTAGTTGTTGTTGTAGTTGTTGTTGTAGTAGGAGAATATATATATATAGATACACATATATACACATATATATACATATATATATTGCAATGGGTTTATTTCTGTTCTGGAACTTATACGGCACACAGAGACGTACACACACACACACACATATACACACATACACACATACACACAACAAAAAGGTAGTAAAGAGTTGCAAAGAGTTTGGGTTTTCTTAGGTTTTTAGTTGTTTTTACTTAGAAAATTATTAGTAGTTGGTTTGTAGGCAGGCAGGCTGAGCGTGGGGCAGGGCAGGTCATAGAGGGTTGGGTGTTGGCAGAGAGCTTTATCCGTGTGTGTGTGTGAAAAAAAGGAAGAAATTAGCAGAAAAAACAAACAAAAAGTAGTAAAAATTACAAAAATTAGTTAGGTTTCTCTTTTTTTTTAAGGGGTGTGGGGTTGGGGGTTAGTGGTTTGTTGGATAGGCGCGTCAAGTTTCCATTTATATCTTTTGTTGTTGGTGCTAGAAAAAGCTGCGTGGTTTTTCATGTTATTGTTGTTGTTGTAGTTGTAGTTGTTGTTGCTGCACTTATTTGGTTTTTTTGGTTTTTTTTTTTTGGTTAAAAGTTATTAAGAATTCGTTCAGGCTTTTGTTGCTGCATGTTGTGGCTGTTCTTGTAGTTGTTGTTGTTGTTGCTGGCTTGATGTGGTTGTTGTTGTTGTTGTTGTTGTTGTTGTGTTGGTTTTCTTTGTTTTATATTACACCTTGCGTTTTTCTTTGTATATTTTTACAGTGTATTTCATTTGGTTAGCATTTGGTTCAAAATCGTTTTGTTGGGTTAATTGTAAGGCATTTTTTTTTTGGCGTGTATTTGTGGTGTTGTTGTTGCTGTTGTTGGTGGTTGTTGCTGTGCTGTTTTTCTTTACTTTTGGTTAGATGTGTTGTTGTTTTTTTTTAATTATACTATATTTTTTTTCTGTTTTGGGATTTGTTTTCAAAAGTTTTAAGCAGAGTTCAGTATATATATAGGCTTAGTCATAGAATTTATAGTATTATCTAGGTTTTCGATTCAATAGTGTGCGTGTGTGTGTGTGTGTTTCGTGAATGATTGTGTGTGAGTATTATATTCACTTATATGGTAATCAAGCAAACCGATATGTCATGTAAGCAAATGTTTGGTACATGAAACTACTAGTGTATAAGGGTTATGTACAATAGTTGTATGTTAATTCCTGACCAAAATCTATATATCTTTGGTTTATACTAACTGTCCCTGTCACTTACATAAGCAATCTCAGACAACATCCTCAAATGCCTGTATACTATTTCACTTTAGTTCGACGGAAAAAATACTGATTTGAAAATGGTAATATTCAGAATTTGCAGCATATTTAAATGCTGATATAACAGTGTGACCGTTCAATTTTTGGCAAAATTTGATACTTGGGTAGTTCTTCTCATTCTATAGCTGATATAATAGTGTGACCGTTCAATTTTTGGCAAAATTTGATACTTGGGTAGTTCTTTTCATTCTAAAGCTGATATAACAGTGTGACCGTTCAATTTTTGGCAAAATTTGATACTTGGGTAGTTCTTTTCATTCTATAGCTGATATAATAGTGTGACCGTTCAATTTTTTGGCAAAATTTGATACTTGGGTAGTTCTTTTCATTCTATAGCTGATATAATAGTGTGACCGTGCAATTTTTAGCAAAATTTGATACTTGGGTAGTTCTTTTCATTCTATAGCTGATATAATAGTGTGACCGTTCAATTTTTGGCAAAATTTCATTAAGCTTAGTAGAGGGATTCGGTGGAATGGACTGAACTAGGCCTATTTAGTCTGTGCTGTAGTCTTAAAACCCTTGCAAGTGCTCCTTTTGATATATTGATTTTGCTTAAATTCTGCGCTTCTTATTAATAGTGGCCGAGTAAGAGAACCCTAACCCGTTTTTCCTATGGCAGCCATAAGATATAGCCATGCGATCTCGACCAAATTTCACATATCTCTTTAAAAGCATACTAAACTAATATTGACCCAGTTTGGAAACGCTAACATTGAAAACAACAAATTTTTTCTCACTGAAATGCATTTTCGACCTATCGTTCCTATCTCAGCTATAAGATATAGTCAACCGATTTCGAACAAATTTGGCCAATTCAGCTCTATAGCTTGTATTATTAACAATAGCCGAGTTTTAGAACGATAACACGAAAAATATAAAAGTTTTCCTCACTAAAATGCATTTTCGACCTATCGTGGCAGCTATAAGATATAGTCAACCGATTTCGACCAAACTTGGCAAGTCTGTCCAAAAGGGTATATTTTTAATAGTTTCTGAGTTTTGGAATGATAACTTTATAAACAAAAAAGTTTTTCTCACTAAGACCCATTTTTCGACCTATCGTTCCTATGGCAGCTATATGCTATGGTCAACCAATTGTGACCAAACTTTGTAGAATTGTGTGTAAGCATATTAAAGAACTAAATATGAATTTTAGGCTCATTTCCATAGAAACCAAAAAAGTTTCTTATACTAAGACTAGTTTTCAAAACTTACTTCTCTAAGGCAGCTATACTATATAGTTAGCCAATATCGACCAAACTTATAGGAACCAAGAAAAAGCATAGAAATCTAATAAATACAAAATTTGGAAACGTTTCCATTGAAAACAAAAAAGTTTTTCTCACTTAAACTAGTTTTTCGACAGATCGTTCCTATGAAAGCTATATGCTATAGTTGTGCGATTTTGAGCAAACTTAGCAGAAGTGTGTAAAAACACTTAGAATATATAAATTTTCGATTTCATAACGTTTGCATTGAAAACCAGGGAATTGTTCCTGCTAAGACTATATTTTAGACCTATTTTATGTAAGGCAGTAAATTAAGTGAAGTCGTGGAATAGAATAGAAAACTAAGAAGCACGAAAATGGGAGCAGTTGGCTTTGAAAACAAATATTGGGTTTCTCACGAAAACTAGTTTTTTTAGCGATCATTTCTTTTGGCAGCTATATTCTTACTTATACGAAACAAAAAATGCTCAAAAAAAGAGTCTGATGAAAGGTATTTAGATGAAATCAGACAATTGCAGATTGTTGCTGTTCTCTTAAAGACTTGACGTACTGAAAAAGGGTGAAATTGGATTGGTATGCTAAAATAAAGCGACTCAAACTAGCTCTGACCTGGCTTCATCGACCGTTAGCCTGTGACTGAAAGTAATCAGAGCGCTGTTAGCTCTCTTTAGACAAGTCTGGGCATACGCTCGTCGCTAGTCTGTGTGATTAGCGATATGTGCTCAGCCCCTGCGGGCCAGGCATGACGATCGCTAATTTAATTTAATGCTAATGAATCTCCGAACACAAGTACCAAAAACTATGAATATTTGCAGCTGACGAAACGCTGTTTAAGCTGTCACGCACATCCCGGTTCGATCTAATAAACATTCAAGATTTGTACTTAAGCCATTGTGCATGAAAATGGGCGTTAAGGTTTAGTTGTCAACTGTAGTTTACCCCCCTAGATACCATTTCCTAGCTTTAAAAGGGGGTACCATTTCAAATTTCTATTACTTGACCTAAAACTGTCTTTAATTATATTTTAATAATTTTAGTTTTATCATCAGTAGACTTAGCTAGAGACTGCGTATTACCTTTTCATGGTCATGAAATGTGAAAACTAGTAAAGTTTGTAATTGTACATGAAACTAGTTTTGCACAACTATTAAGTGTACACCCTTTGTACACTAGTTTAAGCAAACTTTCTAGTTGTTTTTTTGAAAGCCTCGAGAGTTGCTGAAACTTGTATGGCCCATAGCCTTTTTCATTTATCAGTGTAAACCTATCCAAAAATTCAATCATCCTTCCTAAGCCTTTTGTAAGTTTGTACATTTGTAAAAAGTTGAACACTTCTGGTGCGGCACATTAAACCTTGGGTGAAACAAAAGTCATATGGCACAACAGATTAGGAAATGACCAACTGGGGAAAGTCTCCAGCGTAAAAACAGAAAACCAAATGTATGTCAAAGCCTGAAGTGTAAGCTCCAATTCTATTGCTGCTATGTGGGGTAGTAGTGGCTAAGCTGCTGCACACAAAAGCCATTTTAATTGGTTCTAAATGAGCGACGAGGCGGCCCTGGGTGGTGGCCGAAAGCAATTGCGCATAAAATGCCCATATCAGAGACAGAGAAAAGGCCATAAAAAGGAATTATTCACACTGATTACAATGAAGTTTCGGTTGCTTAAAACATAAAAAGCAAACCGTTATAATTAGGATACATTATTATACCAGGGAGGGAGGGGTGGGGCGAATCCAGAGCATACGGTAGCCACTAAAAACAAATTGTGGGTCCGAAATGGCGCAAGGCTCTAGATAAAAACGAAAACAATCAGCAGGCAGGCAGCCAGGCAGGCCGAAGGACACACACGCACTGCTAGAAATGGTTGTGTCATAAAAATAAACAACCCAAGGCAAGCTGCTGGCAACAAATGTTGATTTAGGGTAAAGGGGGGAGGGCGCGGGGTAACTGTCTTCGATTGTAATTTAAATAAAAATATTGTGGCACACACACACCCACCATTCGCACATAATTGAAATCACTGAGCTTAGGGTTGCCAACGTGATGTTTGAGTGTGCCATAGAGTTGCCACAGTGATTTGCATATTTGTTTATGAATAATTTATGCCCATTTAATTCGATTGCTTTAACAAGGCACACACCAACTTCGCTTTGTCTTTGTCTGTGTTGACAACTGGAGAGGTTGGAGAGGATGGAGAGGGCGGACTAGTAGCGGCTGTAGGACATGTGCATAATTTAATCATAAAATAGTTTTGTCATGTTTTATTATCCAAACTTGTGCTATTTTTCTGTGGTTCTTTTTTTTAATGCACTTGGGTAACGAGTTGCTTTTTATGACATTTGCCTGCTCGTTTTTCCAGGTTCTTGTATGTAGTAGCTTGCCCTTACCTACTTTTCGTTTGGCCTTTTCGGTTGTCAGGCGTATAAATAAATAAAACAAA
The DNA here is from genome assembly GCA_035044985.1 of Lordiphosa fenestrarum. NCBI lineage: Eukaryota > Metazoa > Arthropoda > Insecta > Diptera > Drosophilidae > Lordiphosa > Lordiphosa fenestrarum. Next base: position 570 of record JAWNNO010005850.1, on the reverse strand, counting down.
TAATGACAGTCATTCTACTTTGTGGGCTGTTTCCTAGCATTTTGTGGTTAATTATAGCATACTTTTGGGGGACCTGCTGACATTTTTCGATATTTGTTTAAGCAGTTGGGTGTGGGTTGAATGAAATAGGTTGGAATTGAATTATGTGTGGGAAACATTAAGGTTTATAGCAGTCAAGTAGTCTTAAAGTATCTTATAGGATTTCAACATCCGGCTCGAAGGACCAAAAGTTAGAGAACTGGTTTTATAGGGCTGAAATACTTTATTTATAGATGGATACTTTAATTGCTATATTTATTTTTGGTTTTCAGTTTAAACTACTATTACTATAAGCGGATTAGATTCCTTTCCTTTCTTTTTGGTTAAAAGTAAAGGTAAATGGTTCAACTCGAAGGACGAGCTTTAGGTTCCTTTCCTTTCTTTTTGGTTAAAAGTAAAGGTAAATGGTTCAACTTAACAGAATTAAGTTAAAAGTGTTTGAAATATCTATTAATTTATTTTGTTTTCAGTTTAAAAGTATAGTTAAATGGTCCGACTCGAAGGACCTTATATAAGGTTGTCAAAAAAGTC
>JAWNNO010005845.1:0-11042 GCA_035044985.1 Lordiphosa fenestrarum | reverse complement strand
GGTGCTGACACCCTCCAAATCGAAACGTCTTGTGGTACGGGTGAAACGCATGCAGAAACCACTGCCTTCAAGCCACCTTACACGAGGCAGCACAAAACGTAACCTGTACACCAAGGGCAACTCGGACACTGAGGGAGGTTCTCCCGCAAAACAGCCAAGGATGAGTAAAAAATCCGATTCTGATGAGGAGTTGACAACTAGCAGAGCTTCTGGACGTTTAATCAAGTCCCTGAGAAGCCAGAATGATGAGAATGTTTCAGAACAGAATTCAGACTCTGATGAGGAGATGTCAGCTAGGCGAAAGAATCAATCTAGCAAGAAACCAGCTCAGTTGGAGCAGAGAAAATCTCGTTTAAGCAAGCCTTCCTCCACATCTCTAAGACACCAGCAGCCAGAACAGAGTTCCGACTCTGATGAGCAGATGCCAGCTAGGCAGAAGAATCCATCTAGCCAAAAACTAGATCAGGAGCAGAGAAAGTCTCGCTCACGCAAGCCTTCCTCCACATCTCTGAGACACCAGCCGCCAGAGAAGGCTATGTTACCTTTACGCCTGGAATCCTCACCCACGCCACCGCCACCGCCCCAAAATTATACAGGGCAAACTATTCCGAAGCCCAAGACCCGGAAGAAAACATCCACAAATTCCATCAATGCCAACAAAAAGGTTGGAAAACCAAAAACTACTGAAACAGCCGTACAAACGCCAACGGAGCCGATGACACCGTCGTCAGCGGTTTTAGACAAAACTGAACATGTTTTCTTATTTGTTTCCTTGTGAAAACTTGAATTAGAATTCCAAAAATTATAATAAAATTAAATGTCGTAAAAAATATGCAACACACCTTATCAAACTTTTTTTAGGGCTTCCAGAACTTTTACAGTAATGAACAAAATTTCTAAATTTTTCAAATTCCATTTGCAGCTTTGGCGCGCGATTTGGTTTTTTCCACTTTTGACGGATTTGAGTATGCCTTCTATAACACAAAAGAAAAGGCCACTATGGGTTTCATGCGATTCAAGCCGCTGCAGAAGCTTGAAAGTAAGAAGGTCAAACATTACCCGATGTATGATATTTCCCGATATGTATGAATGAAAAGTACCTGTGTTGTCGAACTTCCTTTCATATTAAACTTTCTTCACCTAGCTATTTATTGTGCACTATGGCGAGTTTCTGATAGAGACAACGCTGCCCGAATCGGAAAATACAGAGACTTGCATTTTGCGAAATAGCGACATGATTGAAGTCAGAAAAGGTAAGCAAGCAAAGCAAAACGCTTTCAATTGATGAAAGTTTAACAATTTTATCTGAAATTCCAGGCACTCGCTACTCCATCACTAATAATTGGCTGGAAATGGGAGTATTAAAGTTAATACGCAGTTAGTAGAATTTTAAGATGAGTTGTTAGGTTTTTGTTGCTGTCCCAGCTAAATCCAGATGTTAGCTGGACACAGGAAATATAAAATTCTGTTATGTTATGCTTATTATGTTTATATACTCTGTAAATTTAATAAATCAATAGACAAACTATTATCTTATGTGCAAGCGAACCAAGGTTCGAACCAGAACCTTGGGTTCAGGGGTTCCAAGAACCGGTCCGCGAACCGAACCTTGGATTTTACAATGGGTTCGAACCCCCAGACCGAACCTCCAAGAGTATTTTTGAGGTTTGCAGCCTTGGTTATAAACACTTCCATTGATGTCGTAGACGAGTCGTGGAAGAGACTTGATGACTTCCTTCAGACGATCCAATTCCCAATCCAATCAATATTATAATAAACGAGTTTACTCCAAATAAAACATGAAAGCGTTTACAACGTTACAATTTGGTTTTATTATTAAATTAAGAAAGCGTCTGGCTGGTGTTAACTCCTCCCCATCACAAAATCTGTGTCCCACAGATCAGGGGGCCTTGGCTGTAGGATCGCAAGGACCCTGCGCTTCCAGGTCCAAAGGGGGGTCCCGTTGTTTCGGTATGCCTCTGGTCGACGTTATCTTCCTCCAGACGAGATACATTGCTGCCATGATGATTAGGGCTATGACCACTTCTGCGGAGAAAGAGATCAGAATTTCATTGGACAAGACGGACCACTTTTGGAGATTCTCCACGCTGAAATTGTGAACTTATTTTAATGACAGCTCATAACCCGAGTGTGTAATGTGGGTTAGAACGGCCGGCATCGCCATCAAGTGTGTTGATGAGTAGCTGCTGTAGTTCCGGTCGCCGATCGTGACCGTTTCGTTGTCGAATTGGACAACATATGAACAGTCCAAATGGTGATTCCTTGTCGGAATGGATACCGTTATGCACGTCCTTTTCTTGACAAACCGTTGTGTTTCCAATGGACAGACAGTTTTCGAGAACGGCGTATGTCTCCACCTTGTCCATTGCCAATTTCCTATATTTCAATACGACTTGTTTGCCGTCAGATATCGTTGGGTAGATCCACATCAGCCGGTACCTCCTGTCTATTACCTTCGGCATTGCTAGAATATACAAAAGTGCCGTTCCGTTTGTCAATATGCCGACTGCTTGGAGAATTCAACTGCCTCCACGACCATTTGGTATGGGAGGTTGTCCACTTCTGCCAATATTGTGTCAATCTCGTCGTGGTCCAATAGGTTCGGGTTGACCACTCCATTCTTCGCGAGCTGGCAGGCCCTCATCATCACGATGACCTGATCCGCTGTAATCATTGTTTTGTGCAGGACAGCTGTCGTCGCGTGGAAGTAAGTCCCCGTCAATTGCGTTAACTCTCCCGATGACGTCGTTGAGCCTCTGGAGTGATTCGTGCGTTGAATCGAACAGCTTGGTGTTGATCCGGATTTGCTGATTGCTGTTCCTTGTCAGGTTGTCTTCCGACTTCAGAATAGCATCCCAGTCCGATTTGTCGGGCGAACCCGCAACCCATTTCCAAGCTGACCCCAGCCAATCGATAGACCGTGGCTAGCGTCCTGGAGCGCCCGTCATCCGTGAAATTCCCTCTGATGCGTGTTGTAGGTAGTGGCCAGCCAAAGCGTTAATTCTTGGGCCGGTGATTATGGCCATCTCGTCGGTTACCTCGTTGATGGTGTGCTGCATACGACTCAAATCGATGACGTGGGCTTGAAAATATGAATGGCGGCCGCTATGTGTATCGTGGACACGCTTGTAGAGCCAAAACAGAATCAAGTGTATATGAAATAGTAAATGCTTATAGTTAAATGTTACAAATATGTTAATCTAGGTGTTCTAGGTGTAGGTGTATTTGCGTTGTGTGTACTTAATGAATTAATTTTCGAGTGAATTTGATAGAGCTTAGTATCTAGATTTCGGGTCATGATTAAAGTAGTTTTTGGAAGCGCTTAAGAAGTTATGGTTTTGTAATCGTGTTGGTTAGGAACCAATACCTGAGAGTTTGTGAAACGCTTAATTTCCACTTCCCCTGATAGTTGTGGTTGATCTTTATTGTTTTAGAAAATATTCGTAGTCTTTTTGAGCCTGCTATCCTCTTGCAATAATTTCGTGAAACGTTGGGAGAAGGCAATGCCAGAATGTAAGACAATACCTACTGCCACCCGCGACGGACTGAACAACTTGAACAACGGAAAACAACTTGAGATTTCAAGTGTCTATAATTCAACTTCTCAAGTGGGACTTGTGAAAAATCTTGCCTGATTTCGTTTTGACAGTGACCTTTCGGTCCCCTTGAACCTCCTCCGCTTTGAAACGTTGTTTCTAAAAAGTCGATTCTTTGGGCTTTACGGAAAGGGTTCAAATTGGAGTTGGCACTCGGACTTCGTTTACACCCGCCTGACTCCCCTGGGTGTGAATTTAAACCTGATCTGTAGCTTTGCCCAGATTGATTGGATTCGTGTTTAATAGCTGGTCTTGGTCCCTGAAATCTCTGCATGCCCTGCGGATTTCTGCCTGGACTGTAATTAAAAGTCGAATTTGCTAGTGGCCTGGTATTAAATTGATGAGAAGGAGGGAGCCCCTGTGCGTTCATGGGGCGATATGGTGAAACTTTGAAATTTTGTTTAAATACAGGACCCGTTTGTGCCACGTTTCTCGCTCCCACATTCTGCAACTCTAAGCAAAGAGAGAACGCTTCCGGTAAATCTTTGGGTCTGCGAACCACTAATAATCTGGAAGCGTCGCCGCTAAGTCCCCTTATGAAAACGTCCAATGCCTTGCCCCTTTGAGCGTCAAGTAGAGCGTTCATCACTTCTGCAGGGTAGTTTGAATCTCTCAACCTATTTGTGATAAGTGAGTTATGATTGCTGATTTGCATGTAGAAATCCTCCACTTTCCTGTTACCCTGGGTCATCTGGCTTAGCTCGTACTCTAGAGTACGGACATCTCGCTTGTCAGCATAGTGCAATGCCAAAACCCGCTTGACCTCCGGCCAGTCGTCGTCCTGCACATTATAAGAAATGAGCGCCAAATCGGCGTTTCCTCTTATCTTTTGCCTAATGTGCACGAGAATGGATCTATATAAGGGTTTCTCCCTAATGATTTGGTAAGCGTTCACTATAGACTGCGCCCTATTAACCCAATAGATGTACTTGTTGACGTCGCCCTCGAACGTCTGGAGTTCTTTGACGCAATCCGGTAAAGTCGAAGCTTCCCTCAAATCATACTCGGTGCGTGGGCGCGCTAGTGGTAGCGGTATATCCGCCACGGGGTTGCGCTGCTCATAGTCCGCCTCTAAAGCACTGACTCTAGTTCCAGTCTTCCTCACCTCGTCTTTCATCGCTACCATTTGGGTAGTCAGTGACGCGATTGTAGTGTCCAACCTGTTCAAGACCTCCTCCTTCCTCTCCTATTTGTCTAACCCCGAAGTACTATTGGCTACTACGAAAGTTCTCGCAAGAAGATGAGGTACTTTATTTTTTGATTTATTTTTGTAAATTTTCGCTGTTGTTTTTTTTCTTAAATACCACTTGGGGGATGTAGCGAAAAATCGTTTCACTCACCCTTCCTTGTATTGATGTTCTCCTTGTTGCTTCGGTGTCGAGTCAAGATTCTGAAATGCAAACATAATTAGTATTTTGTCTTTTAATTTGAAATTGTTATTTTTCTTTGGTGCGCCATGTGATTAATATATTTTTGTATTTTTTTTTATATTCGAACTTAAAAACTAAGTAATTTACTCAGCACTGGGCGCGGTGGTCCGTATTTACCCGTTTTGGCATTTCGCCTACTAAGGTACGGATGAACACACAACCCACTAGGCAGCTTTTTTCGAATGCATTCCACATTCGTTAGCCTTTCTAGTAGATTGCCACACACCACTTTTTTCACTTGATCGTTTTTTGTTTCATTTTTATAATTTTGGTTTTTATTTCTTGATAATTGCAATTTAATTAACGCTCGCGAATTAGTTAGCCACTGTGTGTGTGTGGACTAATCGCCGCAGCGTGTGATTGCTTCTTTTATTTGACAGCAGCTTCTTTGCGCCCGCGAATAAGCCAACCTTCAGGTGGACGAATCGCCGCGGCGGGTTCGCTGACTTATTTAATTTATTACAATTTTTTTGCACCCGTGAGGAATGCTCGCTCTGAGAGGCGGCATCCCCACCGCGGTGGGTAATTGTATTTCACTCTTCATTATCCTTTTCACTCTTCATTCGTTTTTCTTTGGTTTTTATACTCTGTACCGTAGGTACATAGAGTATTATAAGTTTGTGCAAAAGTATGTAACATCCAGAAGGAAGCATCTCCGACCCCATAAAGTATATATATTCTTGATCAGCATCAACAGCCGAGTCGATATAGCCATGTCCGTCTGTCCGTCTGTCCGTCCGTCTGTCTGTCCGTATGAACGCACAGATCTCAGAGATGGTAAGAGATAGAGGTTTGACGTGTATAGGACATTTGCTTATTATGTCTGCAGGCAGATCAAGTTTATTTTCAAATTTGGCCACGCCCCCTCCCGCCCCCTCCCGCCCCCGCAATTTAGAAAAAACGTCATATCTCCCACAGAAGATAGATGGCTTGTTCCTTCTGGACATATTTAGTTATTAGAATAACTTATCGATCCGCCAAAGGAATGAAGAAGATCGGATGAACGGTTTTCGAGTTATGATCAAAAGACAAAATTTCTTGGTACAGAGTATGTTATAGTCGGGCTTGACCGACTTTCTTTCTTGTTTCTTTTTCACTTGCAGCTCACACACCACATGTCCCCACACCATAAACAATTTTTTTCTTTTTATTTTGCACATATTCCCTGTCCGGGGGCGTATCACAAGATACGTAGGTTCCACTTTCGAGAGAAAGTGTAACCCGCTCGGGCGCCAGTTATGGCCGATCATGGCCAGTGGAGGGGTTACCCTCTGATATTACCTTGTTATAAACACTTCCATTGATGTCGTAGACGAGTCGTGGAAGAGACTTGATGACTTCCTTCAGACGATCCAATTCCCAATCCAATTAATATTATAATAAACGAGTTTACTCTAAATAAAACATGAAAACGTTTACAACGTTACAATTTGGTTTTATTATGAAAACAAGAAAGCGTCTGCTCCGGTTGGGGGTACAAATGGAATTAATTCTAACTTAACTAAAAGTGGCCGGTTGGCCAAGCCGCTGCCCAAGCGTCCCGTGGCCAGCCGGCAGAGCACCGAGAATCCCGCGGCGTCATCATATTTCGGTGCAGCGGATATTGTGACACCGCCAGCGGCGGTTGTGTTTGGGCCACAACTTGTTGTTGTAACCGGACGCTAGCGCTGCACTTATATTTGGGTTGGTCGAGGGGTGGGGGGTGGACGATGAGTGAGTGCGGTTATAGCTGAGGCAGCTAACAGGCGGTCAGCGCCCTTCCGTTGTTATGCTGCCGTCGCTGCTGGTATGTAGGTCGTGGATGTTGTGCGAGAGGGTGAAGAGGAGGGGGCGCTGGCTGGTGTTAACTTATATATTCATGATCAGCATCAACAGCCGAGTCGATCTGCCAGTCTGTTTGTACAGATCTCAGAGATGGTAAGAGATAGAGGTTCGATTTGTATTAGACAAAAACTTCTTATGCCTGCAGGCAGATCAAGTTTAATTTAAATTTTTTCCACGCCCCTCCCGCCCCTGCAATTTGGTAAAACCATCATACCTCGCAATTTTCATTTTGTTGTCATTCACAACGATACGTGGACAAAACAGGCGATGCTTTGATTTTGTTGATTATTATTCGGCTAAAGGGTTTGTAATTGTGTAGATGGTTATATTAAAATAAATGCTGCTATAATATGCGTGATTAATGAGCTAGCGAGGTAAGCAACCTTCAATTCAATAAAGATTCAGAATCGGCAAGGGATTGGTCAATCGTAGAGCCGGAAAATGACGCCAAATATTTTGATAACCCTCCAGAATTAATAACGAGCGCCATGCATCGTACCACAGCACAATTAAATGAAGCTAAAATCAGGGCTGCAAACCCAAAAATATTTTGGGAGCTCCGGCTCGCGGGTTCGAACCAAAATTTAACAATGGTGCAGGTTCAGTATTCTGAGGTTCAAGGTTTTTGGGCCACGGTTTTGGTTCGAACCTTGATTCAGCCCATGCTTAATACAAGTTTATATTGCAATCGACCTAAATACGAAATAAACCAGGGATGCAAACCACTCGAAAATAAGTACTGGTTCGGTTCAGTGGTTCGCAGAATTTCTGAACCGCCGGTTCGGTTCAGTACATGGTTTTTGGAGCTAACTGAACCGCGGTTTCGGTTCGGTTCAGTGGTTCACAAAGGCACTTAAAGAAATATTATAATTTCTGTAAAAATGTGACTATTCGAACATTCGAACTATTCGAATTTAATTCTTCTAGTCCATTTGAATATCTTTAAAATCTTTAGAAGAATGTGCATATTATTATGTCGGACTTTCAGAATTCGTCTATAAATTCCTTGAGGAATGCCCTTCGAAAAGAGAGAATGTCAGCTAGAAAAGAATACGTCCCATACATCTTACATACCCTATTAATCAAATCATACGAAAAAAACTCTGCTGTCTAAGATTGAATTAAGGTAAAGAAGATTGAATTGAAAATATTGTCTACTAGAGGAAAAAGACATATTGATGACAGGAATATTAGGCGATAGGCGGGCCATTACAGAAGACTTACAGTATTACAAGTTGTAAAATTTGTGTCAAGTCATCCTATGTATAAAAATTGTCTTCGATTTAAATTCCCAAATTAATCAAAAACATGGGGAAGAGCGATTCCCCCTAAAACTCGTGGGAAAGCTGAACCGAACCGAACCGTTTTCTTTTGTGGTTTTCGGTTCGGTTCAGCAATTCTGATAGGAAGCCGGTTCGGTTTGCGGTTCGGTTCACCAGCTGGAATATGCGGTTCGGTTCGGTTCAAAACCGGTTCGGTTCAGAACCGGTTTGCATCCCTGAAATAAACTGTAAGGAAATTGCGTCGATTTACGTACCAAATGTGTTTCCACAGTAATGTTAAGCTCTTATTTTGTGAATAATTCAATAAGCTTTGGAGAAAAGGATCTTAAAAAACAGAGGCTTATTTGTGTAGGGATTCTAATGGTAATTCTGAACATTTTTATAGATGCTTGCATTAATCTTTCCTGCCGATTGTAAGACTCAGTCTTTCAGAACCATCAGGATAAGAGAGGAGTTGCTAGGAAATATGTCAAATTTTTTCATGTCTTTAGTTTTTGTTGAACCGAACCGAAATTATAGGTTCGGAACAGGTTCAGGTTCAGCTTTAGTACTCTAAGAGGTTCGGTTCGAGGTTCGGTTCATAGTAATCTGAAAGTCGGAATTCCGGGTTCGAACCGGTTCGGTTCAAAACCGGTTTGCAGCCCTGGCTAAAATATGTTTATTTTACTTAATTTGTAATGCAAAAACACAAAATAAATCTACGGTATGTGTATTTGACTTGTTTTTTTTTTATTAATCCTTCATGCGCTCCAAGACTTCAAGCCGCTCGGCACCATTGCGCTTGAGCCGTCCGTCCTCTTTTATGCCGCTGCCACTACAGCTTCCTGCAAAGGTGAAAGTTGTTGGGTGGTATTTCTGCGCGTACTTCTTGGCTGCGACGATGTCGGTTCGTCATCCTACGAAAGGTGCTCGCTCATCTCAAGCTGGAAAGATTGGCTGCTCGCTTAATGCTCTGGTTGAGGAGCATTCTTCCAGGTTCTTGGTGTTTACCGGGGGCTCTTCCATAAACAAACAAATTACTTACCTCTCTGACATTCGGGTTATTCTAATGATACCAGGGCTGAAAAACCAAAACATTTTTTGGATCTCCAGCTCGCGGGTTCGAACCAAAATTTACCAATGGTTCAGTTTCAGAATTTGGAGGTTCAAGGTTTTTGGGCCAAGGTTTTGGTTCGAACCTTGGTTCAGCCAAGCTTTATAAACGTTTATATAGTAAGCGACCTAAAACCGACATAAACTGTTAGGGAATTGTCTCGATTTTGGGTTGGGATGGGATATCACAATCTATATATATAAAACTGTTCAACCTGACTAATTGACTGACTGGTGACCGTCGCACAGCCTAAACGGTAAGAGATAGAAGGCTGACATTTTGACAGGAGTTTCCTTATGTGGTGAAAGTGCGTACTAAGGCGGGGTTTTGGAAAATTCGGTCGGAAAATGTGGAAAATTCAAAGAAAACTGTTGTATGCAACTTTTATGATTTTCATCTGATCAGGCTCAAATTGAAAATTCAACAATGACTGCATACCAGACTTCCGGAAAATTCACCCCCCAGGGTGGAAATTGGGTGGTAAAGGTTGAATAAGTTGAAATTTAGATCCCAGCGATTAGCTCCAGACTCATTTTCAAAATTACACATAACAAAGTATAAACAACATGACTTTTCAATTTTGGAAAATCTACCTCCAAAGTCGGAAAATGGGCGGAAAACTGTTGTATGCAACTTTTTTGTTTTTCATCCGGTCATGCTCAAATTTATTTTCAGAGATCTATATGAAAATTCAACAATGACTGCATAGCACACTTCCAGAAAATTCACCCCCCAGGGTGGAAATTGGGTGGTAAAGGTTGAATAAGTTGAAATTTAGATCCCAGCGATTAGCTCCAGACTCATTTTCAAAATTACACATAACAAAGTATAAACAACATGACTTTTCAATTTTGGAAAATCTACCTCCAAAGTCGGAAAATAGGCGGAAAACTGTAGTATGCAACTTTTTTGTTTTTCATCCGGTCATGCTCAAATTTATTTTCAGAGATCTATATGAAAATTCAACAATAACTGCATACCACACTTCCGGAAAATTCACCCCCCTGGATGGAAATTTGGTGGTCAGGGTTGAATGAGTTAAAATTTATCTCCCAGCGAATAGCTCCAAACTTATTTTCGAAGTTACCCATAAAAAATATATAAGCAACGTGACTTTCAACTTTTGGAAATTCTACCTCCAAAGTCGGAAAATCGGCGGAAAACTGTTGTATGCAAATTTTTTGTTTTTCATCCGATTAGGTTCAAACTCATTTTCAAAGATCTATATGAAAATTCAATAATGACTGCATACCATACTGCATACCACGTGACTTTTAAATTTTGGGAAATCTACCCCCAAAGTCGGGAAATGGGCGGAAAACTTTTACATGGAACTTTTTAGTTTTTTATCCGATCGGGTTTTAACTCAATTTCAAAGATCTTAATGAAAATTCAACAAAAACTGCATACCATTTTTCCGGAAAATTCACCCTTTTGGTGGAAAATGGCTGGTCAAGGTTGTATGGGCAAAAGCTCCCAGGATTAGCTGCTAACTCATTTTCAAAACTACTCACAAATAAATACGAAATAGGTAACTTTCAAATTTTGGAAAATCTATTCCTAAAGTCGGAAAATGGCCGAATAACTGCTAAATGTAGCTTTACAGTTTACAAAAAAAACTTTTTGTTTTCCTTCCGATCGTATTCAAGCTCATTTTCTAAGCTATATTTGGAAATTCCGAAAAAACTATGTTCACTTTTGTTGGTGGGTTGGAGTAAATTTTAACTTTCTCTTGATTACATTCAAATTCATTTTCAAATTTTCACATAAAAATATGGAATTTGTGAATATATAA